>JAKCPI010000992.1:0-26289 GCA_023213315.1 Euborellia annulipes
ATCTACATATATATGTTTATATCCGTCACTCCGAGTTTTAGTTTTGTATTTAACGTTTTCTTTAAATAACGAATAATTTGTTTAACTGCATTCCAGTCCTTTTCCGTTGGTTTGCTTACTTTTCTTGATAATATTCCTACCGCAGTAGATATGTCTGGTCTTGACGTTGTAGGATAAATGCAGTAAACTTCCAATAGCTTTTCTATATAAATTATTATTTTTCAATTCTGGTGAAAAATTATTATCTTTTAAATATTCTGAATTCATTGGTAAATTTGCTTCTTTAGCTTCTGTTAATCCAAAATTCTCAATTAATTGCTTTATTTTCTTAGTTTGACTAATTAAAAATGATCCATCTTCATTTCTTTCAATTAGCACTCCTAAATAATATGTTACTTGTCGGTAATTTCAAAATTTTCTTTAAATATTCTCATTAATCTTTCTTCATTTTCATCATCGCATGTACATACTAAAATATCATCAACATATAATAAAATATAAGTCCATCCTTCCTTTCCTTTCTTAATATAAAGACATGGATCTACTTTGCTTCTAGTATATTCATTTCTTGTTAATAGTTCATTTATCTTTTCATTCCAGGTTTTCGCTGCCTGTGTTAAACCATATAATCCCTTTTTCAATTTATATACTTTATCTTCTTTTCCTTTAATTTCATACCCTCTTGGTTGTTTGACATACAGTTCTTCTTTTAGTTCTCCATTTAAAAATGCCGTCTTCACGTCCAAATGCTTTATTTTCATCTTCTTAGATGCTGCTACACTTAGTAATAATCTGAATGTTGCATTGTTTGCCACAGGAGCAAATGTTTCTTTAAAATCTTCTCCTGGTTTCTGAGTAAAACCTCTTGCTACGAGTCTGCTTATACTTTTCCTATTTCCAATGGTCTTGTACCTTCTACTGCTTGCCATAATTCTTTGTCTGCCAGGTACATCTCCATTTTAAATTTCCATATTTCATAATTTTCCCCGTTCAATTTTGTAAAAGCAATTCGTTCTTCTGCCATCGTTTCTGGGCCCATAACCTGTTAGCTATATCAATTATTCACTATAATAATTCACTCGAGTTCAAGAACAAATTAGATTTATTTTATGAAACAAAAATTTTTTTTTTTTTTTTTAAACATTCACACTTTTTTCTCATTCACACTCACACTCACACACACATTCACTCTGTCTTTTCGGCAACTCAGGCCATATAAGACATTTACGATAACCGTTATTGATTTAATATACATATATGGGGCCCAGGCATACTTATTTAAGCCATTTGGTATCCAAGTGGCTTAAATAAAGAAACAAAATTTACAAGAGTAAACATAAAAAAATTCTTATTATTTTTTTTTTTTATTAAAAAAAAAACATTCACACTTTTTTCTCATTCACACTCACATTCACACACTCATTCACACAGTCTTTTCGGCAACTTAGGCCATTTAAGACTTTAAACGATATCCGTTATTGATTATTATACATATTTGGGTCCAGGCATTCTTATTTAAGCCATTTGGTATCCAAATGCCTTAAATAAAATCTTCGGACTGCCTGGGGTCCGAACCCGCGACGTTCGGTATAGAAGGTAGACGCGCTACCAACTACTCCAAGCCCCTGGGCAAAAAATTCTTATTATACACAGTAAACAAATACATATATTGTTGTAGGTTGCCTAGGTTCCAACACAAATGAAATCGGAATAAGTAAACATTTTTCTTTTTATATTTTATTTTACATAGGCCTATAATATTTATTTTTTTAAGTTTCAGAAAAAATTCTATGAGTTTTTGAAAGATATAGTTCATAATATTATCTATAAAAGAAAAATTTATCCTCCCAAAATTTTTATCCCAATTAAAAAATATGGAATTTGTTTACACAAGTGCAAAAATAAATTAGTCTCAGAATATATTGATAACTGCTTCTCTACTATCGATTATTTACTCGAATTAAATAAATTAAAAGACTTTCTATAGCAATTTATAATGAAAATTTAATTCCTGTTGAGATTTACAATATAGACATCAAAGATATAATGAATTTTAATTTAAAGTAAGTATTTTTAATAAACATTTTGTTCTCTCTTTTTACCTCAACCATAAATAATCATTTTGTCCCTCACCATGGGCGTACCCAGGATCAAATCTAGGGGGTGGGCATGGTCAGATCATGGTCGTCCGGGGGGGGGGCAGATCATGGTCGTCCAGATTGTGACATAGCTATTTTTAATATAGAGGGGGTAAAGCCTCCGAATTAAAGGCCTAAAAACCCTCGAGTCCTAACAAAAAGAATCATTCCCCGTCGCCATCCACCAATTTTGTTTCGTTTTATCACTTTATAAACATTTAATTTTTTTGTTGTTGTTTTTGGGGGTGGGGGCAGCGCCCCTCCTCGCTGGGTACACCCATGTCCCTCCCCAATAAAAAAATATGTATATTATTCAACTTTTTAATTTTTCTAGTTTTGATCCATATTTAATAAAATTAGAACACTCTCTGCGTTCATTCTTTATTAAATTTTTTATGTCAAATATATTTTCTTCGCCAACCAATGGAATAAAGTTTTCTTTAAAAATATCTACCGGTGAATCAACAAGTGCTTTATTAACAGAACATCCTACCTTTCAGGTCTGAATTTTTTTTTTTTTTTAAACTAAGCTTTTAATTGATATTAATATACAATATTTTAATTAAAATACAATATTTTAATTAAAAGTGAATTGAAAAGTAAGATTATGATGCTAGAGATTTTTGGTTTACCTTGTTAGTATTAGTTCCTCGCCATGAAAAATGAAATATCAGCCTAAAAACAAAAAGTTATTCTAAAACTATAATACGAAGTAATAAAAATAAATTTTATTTATTTCATAAATTTGTAGACTTACTAATGTTTGGGGACTCTAGCAATTCTGATTCATAACATACGATCCGTTCTAAAAAGGAGCTGGATTAAAAGTATGGGGATCTCAATAGAAGTTTTAAAATTCTCTCTCTATTCATCGTGAGACGTTTTGTTCAAAGTTTTATTACCTACCAACAGTGCTTCGTGAATATGTCTTTTATGGAAAACAATTTTTTGTTTCTTGGTCAAGATGATCCAACAATGTTTGAGAAACTAAAGCCGGCCATTCACGATCCCTCCATCCGTCCAAATGGAGCGATGTCACTCCAAAAAACTGACCGTGAGTGGGGAAAAACAAATGGATGACGTGGAGTGATAGGATGAGTTCGTAATCCAATCAGTCCAAATTCCAGTTTCGCCAAGCCATCCGTCCATCACTCCAACTGATTGTGAATGGGGAAATTCACGTGGAGCGACACCAAGTCTTCGCAGCAGCAGTTAATAACCCAACAGAAGCCAATAAAAGAAAATCTGTATGGGGATCTCAATATTAATGCAAAATAGGTTATAAGAAAAGCACACACCCTCTATGAAACACGTACTGGGCGTGGAGTGATCGTGAATGGGGTAATTTTTTGGATGTAATCCAAATGGATGACATCCATTCCAGCGATCGTGAATGACCGGCTTACACCTAAGGGCGTTTGCCTTTTATTCTAGGTAAATATTTTCTCAAGCATTTTTTGACCATCTTGACCAGAGGAGTTTTCCAAAAAAATAGAAATTATGAAGCTCTAATGATATAAGTCAGTCTCTAGCTCCCCCCCCCCCCTTTTAAAGCCTAAACTTAACAGTATTTTGGGTTACAAGAATATATTATAATATAGAATTTGTTAATTAACCGCGCCTGGTCTCAAGGTAAATAAAGTATTGAATTTTTAAAGGAAATAAAATATTAGGTAGAACTTTGAAAAAAAAAAATGGGATTTTTTCAATCAACGCTCAAATAGACTGTGAATTAATCTGTCAATATATCGTTTAAGATATACGTAATTTCTAACATAATTTAAAATTTAAACTCGCCGGGGAGCCTGGCAACGGAGAAGAGAAACAAATCACCACAATTGTTCCAGTTAAGCAATGTCAAGCGAGACGAAAGCTTAAGATTGGTGACTCCGAGCAATCAGCGCGTGTAACGTCCCCTGGTAGCCATCGATAATTTGTAATTTAAAATATATATAATATAGCCTTTAAAAAATTAATAATTCTTCCACAGACGTTTGCAGTTTGAAATAATTTGTGTCCAAACAGTGGCGCAACCAGGATTTGCTCCTGGGGGGGTTTCCGGGGGGGGGCTGATCTCAAATATTTTTCTGTGAAAATTTTTTTTTTCGCAGAACCGAAGTTTTTTTTGCCTTGCGGGGAAATTTTTTCCAGTCCGTAAAAATATTTTACCTTTTTTTTTAGAGACGCTAAATTTTTGCCGCCCCGTGGAACCAAATTTTTCCTCATGTGCCGCCCGCGGAACCAAATTTTTTTCCATGCGCCGCCCGCGGAACATTTCCTCTTTTGCGGAACCGAAATGATTATATTTTTTCTTTTCTATTTGTAATATATATATTTTGATTTTTTTATCTCCTGGGGGGGGGGGGGGGGGGTTAAAACCCTAAACCCCCCCCTGGTTGCGCCTATGTGTCCAAATTATTTAGAGGTTTTAATCTTGTGTCATACTTTATCTCAATTTTGTCAATTTCAACCCAGGCAAATTGCTAAAATTCCAAAATATTAATTATTAATATTTAAAATATGAAAGCGATAATATCCTCCTACTCCAAACAACCCTATAGCCGAAATCCCGAAAAATTATAAATAAAAAAGAAACATATAGAGAAAAGAGTTAAATTTTTTTTAACCCTTTTTGGCTACTGAGGCCATTTAGGGGTATGGCGTTATTATATATATTTTAAATTACAAATTAACGATGGCTACCAGGGGACGTTACACGCCCTGATTGCTCGGAGTCACCAATCTTAAGCCCTCGCTTGACATTGCTTAACTGCAACAATTGTGGTGATTTGTTTCTCTTCTCCGTTGCCAGGCTCCCCAGCGAGTTTTAATTTTAAATTATGTTAGAAATTACGCATATCTTAAACGATATATTGACAGATTAATACACAGTCTATTTGAGCGTTGATTGAAAAAATTCCATTTTTTTTTTTTTTCAAAGTTCTACCTAATATTTTATTTCCTTTAAAAATTCAATACTTTATTTACCTTGAGACCAGGCGCGGTTAATTAACAAATTCTATATTATAAAGTATTCTTGTAACCCAAAATACTGTTAAGTTTAGGCAATGACCTCCAAAAGCAGAGAACTAATTATAAGGAATTTGGATGCATATGGAATAGGAGATCGAAAAAATGCAAGTGTTTAGTATTTAATTATATGAAGGAGGTATATAGCTGACTGTTGATAATCAAATAGGAAGAATAAAATGAGCAAGCAGCTAATTATATTTCAATTTATTGAGAAACCGGGGCCGACGTTTCGGTCACATATGGGACCATCCTCAGGGCCAGGTTAATGTCTGAAAATACATATAATCCTCGGCACGTTATATTGGGCATTCACAATTGCATGTAGCTTAATCATGACAATGCCTCAAATTATGTTATTACCATACCATTCACTCTCTCCATGGTATGGTAATAACATAATTTGAGGCATTGTTATGATTAAGCTACATGATTGTGAATGCCCAATATAACGTGGCGAAAATTATATGTATTTTTCAGACTTAACCTGGCCCTGGATGGTCCCATATGTGACCGGAAACGTCGCACTGGTTTCTCAATAAATTGAAATATAATTAGCTGCTTGCTCATTTTTTCTTCCTATTTGATTATTTAATTATAAATCAACTTACCAACATAATGGCCTGAATATGCGCTTTGTCCACAATGGATTAAAACTGCTTTGAGTAAATATATGCAGGTCTCTGGAGGTTTTTAAACATATTTCGACATATCCAAATTATTTGGAAATTGGATACATGATTGGATTTTCTTTTTACATCCTTTATGTCTGAAAAATATTTAAAAAAATGTTTTAAATATATTTCTTATTAGCCAATTCATTTTTAGAAGAAAACGTTAGATTTTTCCAGGCTATATTATACAAACATGGCCCAAAAATTGGGGAGACTAACTACTCAGGTTCAAAATCACCTCATGGCAAAAAATTATCCAACTCTATCGGGGTAGCTTCGTTTTGAGGAAGGAATCGGAAATCCATCTCAGTATTATTTTTTATGAAAGATGGAGATTTGGGACTAATGAATAAAGTTAAGATCGTTATGCAATAAAAAACAGCAAAATATGTATGGTAAAATGGGACAGCTTTGGACATCACCTAGAAAAAGCTGTCAACGAGGTGAAAAATGGCACTAAAAGTCTGAGCTTCAAAAAAATATATACGGTATATTGGCGCTAAAGACCGGTGCAATTATAGATTTCCGTCACGACTTCTTGTGGATGGATAAGCCTGGGACACAGGCTGAAGATGAAAACATTTTATCTGAGTGTGTGATTTATAATTTTTTGTCCAAATTTACCATGTCTAGGACTAACATTGGACAGACCAAATGTTTTTAGCATAAAAATCAATGTGTGTCCAATGTTACCACGTTAAAGGTTTAACTTTGGACAGTTAACATTTAATTTTTTTTTGAAATAATTCAATAATTTTCTGTAAAAATATTCTGTAAACTGATTCAGTGAATTCTAATTAATATTGTGAGAATGTTATGTTGTATCATTCTTTATAATGATGATGTTTACAGTGGCGTCATTTGGGGGGGAGGGGCAGGAGGGCATTTGCCCCCCCCCAAGGGCTCTGATTTTTATAAAATTTTATATTATTCTAAATAAAATGCTCCAAAATACATCTACGAGTATACAAACTGTACAAAATTAAACAATTAATTAAATTAAATATGTTTTGGCTATATTTGAGTACCCATTTGTAAGTAAATTGTAAAAGTTGAAGATTAAGAACTCTTGGTAATTCTTTCAATCTAATTGTCCGAACTGCATCCTGTTTATCGTTACACACTTCACAATGATATTGATTTGGGCCTTCAAGTCGTTCTTCAGCCAAAAATTCACTCAAACTTTGGTCAAGTGTTTTACTTACATTTAATTCTAGCTCGTAGAACGAGGCATCTCGGTTAGATTCGTGGCCACAATTACTACACCTGTAAGAATCAATATATGTAACATAAGAAAAATCAAATTTTAAAATAAATATTTACTTTGTGACATAGCTCTATTGCCCGCAGAACTGATCTCGAACGATATTTCGGACCTCTTCATTACGTTGATGGCTGAGTCGATTTTCCAATAGAGAAAAGAAAAGTTTCGAAAATTCTTGGGCATCTTGTCGAGTGGATGTGTCTAATCCCAAAGTTCTAATAAAATCAGTGGGATCAAGATGACTTCGTTTTCCGAATTGCATCAGAGCAAAAAGTCTTTGGAGATGACCAAGAGTTGAAACGGGGCCAACTGATAAAACCGAGGCCTCTTTCTCATGTGGATCGTATTCTGGTTCCCAAGCGTAAATTGCCTTCCTAAAAGCAGAGGCGTACCGAGCCAGTTGGGGACCTGGGGCGGCACTAGAAGAGGGGGCCTTATATTGAAATTGTTTTTTTTTTTTTTTTTTTGGGGGGGGCTCATCTTTAAATATCCCTCTCCTCCATAAACAAAAATATTTTTAAAATACCGTATATCCCTGAACCCAAGGGCCCCGGGGCCTCTCAAAGGGAAATTTTCATTACATTTTGTTTTTACTTGAGCCCTGAGGGCCCCGGGGCCTCTCAAAGAGAAATTTTCATTAAATTTTGTTTTTTTTTTTTATCTAAATTTTTCCGTTTTTACTTGAGCCCTGAGGGCCCCGGGGCCTCTCAAAGAGAAATTTTCATTAAATTTTGTTTTTTTTTTTTATCTAAATTCTTCCCTTTTTACTTGAGCCCTGAGGGCCCCGGGGCCTCTCAAAGAGAAATTTTCATTAAATTTTGTTTTATAAATATATGGGGGCCTATGCCGGCTCGGGGGCCTGGGGCGGACCGCCCCCTCGCCCCCCCCCTCGGTACGCCACTGCTAAAAAGTATAATTCAATATACAAAACTGCGATTTAATTTAACCAACCGGTCAGCCCAAACTCTGAGTGTATGTATTTTTGATTTTGTATTATTTTGAATGCGATTTATTTTAGTGTTAAAATAAAATTTTAAAAAATCTCTGAAATATGAAATCAAAAATGGAAATTTTGCCGCTCAAAGTAACTTATGTCAAGAAATTTCCAACGAATCATGAAATGAGGAATTCGTAATATGACAAAAATTAAAATTAACTATTTAAAAAGAAAACTAGTCAAAATAAATTTTTATTAATAGATTGAATATTATTTTGTTGAAATTTTTTATTAAAATTATTTTAGACATATTTTATTTATATCATATTCCGTTCCCTCCACTGATCTTGTTTATGTTTTTTTGTTGCAAAGTTCATATACATACTGTTAAACTAATATTAAATTTTTAAAATTATCAATAAGCAATTAAATAATTTTATTTCTTTTTAAAAAAGTGTTTTTCCCTGGTACCTAATTTTAGATTTTATATATTTATATTTTTGATGATTAATGAATTAATAGTTTGATTAGAAAAACATAACCTATAACTCATTAAATTTTTTTTTAAACATTTTTATCTTAGAAATGTCATTTGATTAAAACAAACATTCATATATATATATATCTCTACATATATATATGCATATATAAATTTATAAATTAAGTAAGTTTTTTAACTAGTTAAAGATCTAAATTGCAAATATTTTTTGATATACTATTTTATCACTAATAATTATTTTTTTTTGTCTAGAATGAAGACGTTAAAAAGAAAGGGTCTGGACCAGGCGGCTTGGTCTTGGGCACAAAATCAAAATCCTGAAGAAATTACACAAGAACACATTCTAACTGCTTACAGACTTCGTTTTGAGCCATGTAAATCATCGAAATGCCGGTACATATCTCCTTGCAATTTTCTTGCGTCTTTTATATATTAATTAATTTTTACAATATTTATAATGTTTCATATACTTTTAGAAAAATCTGTTCAGGAAATCCCGTTTGTTTATTTGGGGCATCACGCATTGACAGCGGCGATTCAAATAGTGCTCTCAATCATTTGCAACTCTCAGTGCGATTACCTGACAAAATGGTCGGGTTAAAAAATTTAGGAGCCACATGTTATGCTAACAGTCTTCTTCAGCTCTGGTTCCATAACGTACATTTTAGGTATTTTAAAATATAATTTATTTTAAGGACAAGATGGAAAGTTTAAAAATTTCGACCGCAATCTAAAACAATTTATTTTTTTTTGTATGATTCACTATTTATTTCTCTGTATAATAACCAAAAAATTAATTAATTTTTCTCATAATGCCTATTTTATACAATTAGAGGGCATACACTCAGAGTTTGGGCTGACCGGTTGGTTAAATTAAATCGCAGTTTTGTATATTGAATTATACTTTTTAGGAAGGCAATTTACGCTTGGGAACCAGAATACGATCCACATGAGAAAGAGGCCTCGGTTTTATCAGTTGGCCCCGTTTCAACTCTTGGTCATCTCCAAAGACTTTTTGCTCTGATGCAATTCGGAAAACGAAGTCATCTTGATCCCACTGATTTCATTAGAACTTTGGGATTAGACACATCCACTCAACAAGATGCCCAAGAATTTTCGAAACTTTTCTTTTCTCTATTAGAAAATCGACTCAGCCATCAACGTAATGAAGAGGTCCGAAATATCGTTCGAGATCAGTTCTGCGGGCAATACAGCTATGTCACAAAGTAAATATTTATTTTAAAATTTGATTTTTCTTATGTTACATATATTGATTCTTACAGGTGTAGTAATTGTGGCCACGAATCTAACCGAGATGCCTCGTTCTACGAGCTAGAATTAAATGTAAGCAAAACACTTGACCAAAGTTTGAGTGAATTTTTGGCTGAAGAACGACTTGAAGGCCCAAATCAATATCATTGTGAAGTGTGTAACGATAAACAGGATGCAGTTCGGACAATTAGATTGAAAGAATTACCAAGAGTTCTTAATCTTCAACTTTTACGTTTCGTTTATGAAAGGTTAATTTTTATTTTATTACTTTGTTGTCTAAAAGCAATAGTTTCACTCTTATTTATTAGAGTCCTAAAACCTCGCATGTCATCCAACTTAGAGTGTCTCTATTGTTGTATAAAAAATTAAGTTATGTACTCCTTTATTAGACAAATACGAAAAGAAAAAAGTTATGAGTTTTTAAATGGATATTTCGGCCATTTTAAATACCGTAAAATGGGACAACTTACAATTTTATTAGTAAACATCATCATTATAATGAATGATACAACATAACATTCTCACAATGTTAATTAGAATTCACTGAATCAGTTTACAGAATATTTTTACAGAAAATTATTGAATTATTTCAAAAAAAAATTAAATGTTAACTGTCCAAAGTTAAACCTTTAACGTGGTAACATTGGAAACACATTGATTTTTATGCTAAATCATTTGGTCTGTCCAATGTTAGTCCTAGACATGGTAAATTTGGACAAAAAATTATAAATCACACACTCAGATAAAATGTTTTCATCTTCAGCCTGTGTCCCAGGCTTATCCATCCACAAGAAGTCGTGACGGAAATCTATAATTGCACCGGTCTTTTGCGCCAATATACCGTTTATATTTTTTTGATGCCCAGACTTTTAGTGCCATTTTTCACTTCCTCAACAGCTTTTTCTAGATTTTTTGATGTCCAAAGTCGCCCCATTTTACCTTATTTTGCTGTTTTTTATTGCATAACGATCTTAACTTTATTCATTAGTCCCAAATCTCTCCATCTTTCATAAAAAATAATACTGAGATGGATTCCCGTTTCCTTCCTCAAAACGAAGCTACCCTGATAGAGTTGGATAATTTTTTGCCATGAGGTGATTTTGAACCTGAGTAGTTAGTCTCCCCAATTTTTGGGCCATGTTTGTATAATATAGCCTGGAAAAATCTAACGTTTTCTTCTAAAAATGAATTGGCTAATAAGAAATATATTTAAAACATTTTTTTAAATATTTTTCAGACATAAAGGATGTAAAAAGAAAATCCAATCATGTATCCAATTTCCAAATAATTTGGATATGTCGAAATATGTTCAAAAACCTCCAGAGACCTGCATATATTTACTCAAAGCAGTTCTAATCCATTGTGGACAAAGCGCATATTCAGGCCATTATGTTGGTAAGTTGGTTTATAATTAAATACTAAACACTTGCATTTTTTCGATCTCCTATTCCAGATCCATCCAAATTCCTTATAATTAGTTCTCTGCTTTTGGAGGTCATTTTGTGGCCTAGACTTCATTTCTTCTTTTACTAAACTAGCCTCTCCGTCACTTTTTTTTTTCTTTTAAAAAACACTCACACTTTTTTCTCATTCACCCTCACACTCACACTCACATTCACACAGTCTTTTCGGTAACTCAGGCCATATAAAATTTTGACGATAACCGTTATTAATTAATTTACATATTTGGTTGGGGTCCAGGCATTCTTATTTAAGCCTTTTGGTATCCAAATGGCTACAGGGGAAAAGCTGCAGAGAGCCAGGGATTTTAAATATCTTGGCTCTTTTGTGTCTTCTGAGGGGGGGACTTGATAAAGAGCTTGATTACAGGATCCAAGTTGGTTAGATGAATTGGAGAAGGGTGTCTGGAGTCCTATGTGATAGAAAGGTAAATGCCAAGGCTAAGGGGAAAATTTTTAAAACGGTAGTGCGACCCGCAATGATCTATGGCAGTGAGAACTGGCCGATAAAGAAAGCACAGACAGGAAAGAAAGTTGGATGTGGCGGAAATGAGAATGGTGAGATGGGCATTGGGAAAAACAAGAAGGGATAGAGTGAGAAATGAGAAGATCCGAGGAATGGCAGGGATGGTGGAGGTATCCAAAAAGTTCCAGGAAAGTAGGCTGAGATGGTTTAGTCATGTGATGAGAAGAGAAGAGGAATATGTGGGGAAGAGAATGTTAAATTTGAAGGTAGAAGGAAAGAGACCAAGGGGTAGGCCCAAAAGAAGATGGATGGACTGTGTTACTGAGGACTGCAGGCAGAAGGGATTGGATGCGCAGGATAGGGCATTGTGGAGAGGGAAAATAAAAATGAGCGACCCCTAGAAAAAAAAATAGGGAAAAGCCAAAGCGAAAGAAGAAGAAGGTATCCAAATGGCTTAAATAAAATCATCGGACTTCCTGGGGTCCGAACCCGCGACTCTTGGTATACGAGGCTAGCACTCTAACCCCTACACCAAGCCTGAGGGCCTCCGTCCCTTTGTAACCAACTCTCTCATCAGTCACTTTCCTACTTATTTCTCTCTTACGTGAAAACTTTCACTAAATCTTTCATCAAAAAGTTTTTCCTTTTCATCCCTCACCTTGACTGACTACTTGATATTTAGTATCCAAATTTCTCCCATCTTTCCTATGTTGTACAAGAGTAAAGTATGCTTCAAAAAGTTTCAAGGGCAAAATGAGAATATACATTTTAAAGAGCATCTAAAAAATAATTGATTTTTTAATTTTAATCAAGCCCTTGACCCATGGCTAAGAGAGAAAGCACTAGCTTCTCGCGCCGGGGTCCCGGGTTCGCTTCCCGTCCCAAGCGAGAAAAATTTATTTCATTTGATTTGACTGCAAATCACATAACTGTGATTTTGTCTTTATGTTTTTATACAATACATTCCAACTATTATAACGATAAAGATAAGATAAAATACAATATAAATTAGTTGAAAATAATCTCAAAATGTTTTTTATGCAAACCCTATATGGCGGGAAATTAAATGAAATAAAATTTTGCGGCATTCTTCTTGTGAAATATTCCTTCTTCCCTTTGGTATTATTCTAGAGCTATAACAATATCTTCAATTACTAAAATTTTATTTTTTTATAGCACATATAAGAGACAACGAAACAAATCTCTGGTATAAATTTAACGATGAAGTTGCGGAGACCCTCCAAGGACGGAATTTGAATTTAGGCAATGAAGCCAATGAAGGTAATAAAGGTTTTTGTTATATATATAGAAATTAGCATCATATGTTTAATTCTTCAATTTTTACAGTTACAGAGAATAAAAACACATCTAAAACTGAACAAACAACTCCATCATCTTCGAATATAAATGACCTAGCTAAAAGAAAGAATAACGCAAAGCGCGTCCCATCTGGCGTTCATAGCAGTACAAATGCTTATATGTTGGTTTATGAACAAGCACCTTCTCCTCCTAAATTTGAATGGACCCTGAATGATAGACTTCAAGCCCTTGTCGAAGCGGATTCTACTGAATTTAATGAACAACTTCAAAATAAAGTAATTCAATTTTAATTTTCTATCTACTTATTTGAGTTGGATTAACTTCTTTATACAATGAGGCATTGGATACAGCAACATTGTTTCAGAGATGTCTTGTTTATTCAAGCCAAAATATTTATAATTTGTATTACCGATGATTCTTTCCGTCAAGACCATCTAGCAATAAATAAATATATATATATATATACAGTACCCTCCATAAGTTTGGAAACACCCTAGAAAAATGTTCAATATAAAGGAAATACAAAAAAAAATTGTTCTATTTTTGTTTATAAATCTTTATTTATTATAGACGACAAAAAGAAATGTATATACATATGTATATGTACACTTTGCAACAAATTCTTAAAATAATGAATAAAAAACTAAATTTTACATTCTTCAAAGAAACCTCCTTTTGCTTTAATTACTGCGTTGCACACTGTGAATCAAATTTCGCAAGAAATCTGTCGGGATATTTTTCCATTCTTGCTGGAGAACCTCCCAAAGATGTACCTGGCTCGTTATTCGCTGTTTGCGAACTCTTCTGTCTAATGCATCCCATTATAATTCGATTGGATTACAATCTGGGGACTGGGGAGGCCATTCCATGTTCCGTAGAATTTTCTTATTTTCTAATGACTGCAAATAGTTTTTACATAAACGAAGCGTATGTTTTGGGGTTTATGAATGTACGTATTAAGCCCCATTGGGGCATACGCTCGTTTATGCAATCCGAGACATTAGGAGCTAGTAAAGCATTCACCGTACCTGGGACACGCAATTTTCATGAATTTGTTCCAAAAAATAGTCCCATCATTCAATGCAAAAAAGTGAGCACCGATACGAATTATTGTTTGGCATACGATCTTATCAATAAAAAAAACTTAAAATTTATGCTGGTCTTTCATTTTAAAACTTGTTTGAACTATTTCCCAAAACTATAATTGTTTCTTTTTTCGAAAATGAAAAACTAAAACATTTTGAGATGACTTTAAGTGAATTTGAACTATTAAAGAGTTGTAACATTGTCCCAGATCATTGGATTGGTACGTTTTTTTTTCTTAATTATACAGAATTTAATGGAGAATAAAATAGTATTACTCAAAAAGTCGTACACTTATAGGCAACATATAAAAATTAATAAAGAATGCAGAAGTCAAAATCACAAAAAAACATGTTTTTTGAATTTTCTCAATTTTGACTTACTAAACATGCTTTCCCCAAAAAAAATATTTAAACCCCATCAAAGTACACATGTTTTAGAGTAACTTAAGCATGGAAAAGTAATTTTAAAAATATATGTTTTTCGGGAATAATTTAATGAAAAAAACACCTTAAAAATCACAAATTCGTATATTTCTCCTATTAGAGGTGAAAATTTTCGGGTTTTTCCGTGATTTTTAAATGCTTTTATTTAACTTACTCTTTCAAGGTCACCAACTTTATGTCTTTGTTAAGGACACTTCCCGATGAGCTAGAGGTGTGAAATTTGATATTTAAGAGTCATTTTTGATGACGCAAATTGTGAGTTTGGTTTTACCAAAATGGACCAAACTAATGTGGTACTTTATTTGAAAGCCTTCGTGAATTAATGTAATTTCAAAAGACTTACCGATGGGCTAGAGGTGTGAAATGTAATACTTAAGAGTCATTTTTGATGACGCCACTATATGGTGGTTTTGATCAAAATAGACCAAACTAATGTGGTACTTTATTTGAAACCTCTCACGTATTAATGTAATTTCAAAAGACTTCCCGATGGGCTAGAGGTGTGAAATGTAATACTTAAGAGTCATTTTTGATGACGCCACTATATGGTGGTTTTGATCAAAATAGACCAAACTAATGTGGTACTTTATTTGAAACCCTTCGTGAATTAATGTAATTTCAAAAGACTTACCGATGGGCTAGAGGTGTGAAATGTAATACTTAAGAGTCATTTTTGATGACGTCACTATATGGTGGTTTTGATCAAAATAGACCAAACTAATGTGGTACTTTATTTGAAACCCTTCGCGAATTAATGTAATTTCAAAAGACTTCCCGATGGGCTAGAGGTGTGAAATGTAATACTTAAGAGTCATTTTTGATGACGCCACTATATGGTGGTTTTGATCAAAATAGACCAAATTAATGTGGTACTTTATTTGAAACCCTTCGCGAATTAATGTAATTTCAAGACTTCCCGATGGGCTAGAAGTGTGAAATGTAATACTTAAGAGTCATTTTTGATGACGCCACTATATGGTGGTTTTGATCAAAATAGACCAAACTAATGTGGTACTTTATTTGATGCCTCACGCAAATAAGGCCCTAATAACTATAGTTTTTTGATATTTACGAGTCACTTTTTTTATGATAATGAATAATTTTTCAATTGAACCAAATCAATACAGGCCAAACTAATGTGGTACTTTATCATATTGATGATTTTTGATAAGACTAAAAGACTAAAAAAGCTTAAAATAAAAATAAAATAAAAAAAAGATTTTAAAAAAATGCTTTTATTTAAATTGAACTAAAAAGAGAGAAATAAGAAAGAAATAATTTAATTGTTCTTGTTAAAATTTTTTAATATTTATGACTTAAAATAAAAGCGTGGGGCGCGAGCCTCGGAATCACTTCGAAGCGCCCCACGCTTTTATTTTAAGTCATAAATATTAAAAAATTTTAACAAGAACAATTAAATTATTTCTTTCTTATTTCTCTCTTTTTAGTTCAATTTAAATAAAAGCATTTTTTTAAAAATCTTTTTTTTATTTTATTTTTTTGGATTCTACGGTCAATTTCCCTTAGGAATAGTGCTCGAAACCAATTTTTTTCATTAAACTATTCAAACTGTAAACAAATTTCCAAAATTGTACTCTGGAACGTTGAAAATGAGTGAAATTTTAATTTTGAGTTTTACGGCCGCAATGTACATAAAAATTTTTTTCTTTCTATCAACTTATCATCAGTTTGCCATGAGGAATCAGCATTTGGATGGCATTTTTGAATCTGAAATGGGCCCATGTAGTGCCATGTTGTCTTGGTGTGGAATTACCCATATACATTTCTTTTTGTCGTCTATAATAAATAAAGATTTATAAACAAAAATAGAACAATTATTTTTTGTATTCCCTTTATATTGAACATTTTTCTAGGGTGTTTCCAAACTTATGGAGGGTACTGTATATATATATATTAGGGTGGTCCAAAAAAAGTGAAGTCGGAAATCAAAAAACACTACCCTCAAATAACACTAATAGGGGTAATGCAATTTTTTTTCGAGATCCGAAATAATTTCATCAGATTCTTAAGTAAAATGACCTCCTGAATCCAAATATGACCTCCGTTTTCCCCACCCCGTACCGTTTTCGGGGGGAGCCCCCTACTTATGTTATTTCCACCCCTTTTCGTTAATTTTTTGGCCATGAATTAAATATGGAGGGATTAAAAGGAATTATTTTAGCCCCTTCCCCCGGTGGGAGAAAACGGAGGTCATATTTGGATTCAGGAGGTCATTTTACTTAAGAATCTGATGAAATTATTTCGGATCTCGAAAAAAAATTTCATTACCCCTATTAGTGTTATTTGAAAATCAATGTTATGTGCCTCTTAACCATTTTCGATTTTTTGCCTATACCATGAAAACCGTTGGTTTTACTAAAAAATGTTAAAGGACTTTCTTTTAGTAAATTTAATGCACTTCAAAAAATTACAGATGAACTTTTTTTTGCTGGACCAACCGTTTAGGAGTTAGAGGTGTTAATAGTCAAATTTAGGGGAAATCGATGAACTTTGACCCTCTGGCGGGCCAGGTAAACGTTGTCCGATCGGTCTAAAATTTTACAGGTAATTTTTACTTTAATAAAGGAACAAAATGAGAGGGAAGTGTTTTTTGATTTCGGATTTATATTTTTGACCATCAATAAACTTGGACCACTCTAATATATATATATACTAGTCTCAAAGCCCGCCGAAGGATTAATGCCTGGGAGCATTCTCCCATCAATTGTATTCTATATATATATATGTGTTCTGGAAAGCTTACGCAACCGCATGTATTCGAAGATAGGTTTTTACAAGTTAACACTCGTTTGATGCTGAGATTTACTAGACGTGTCGGCTCTTTGGGAGCATTTACAAGAGAGAGGGGATATGGTGTAATGGTGGAGGTGGGTTGTTTACGCCCCCAAGTCTGTTTAGTGGATGTCTCAGATCTGAGGGAAGGTTGGTTGTGTGTGTAATTGAAAAAGAGAATGAAAATGGCAAAGTTTAGCTAAAATGGATAACATTGACCCTGCCTCATTGAGTATGAAAATGTTCGAATTTATATAAAAATTCGCAGTTTTTACTTTCTCTTACATATGACTTGTTGAGAATCATAGTAGTAGTAATAAAAGATTAATTAATTTCAGTTAAATAAACCTTATTTTGCACACTGATGCTTGATTTTGCCAACTCTACCCAACCTGCGATGGGAACCCCCACCATCCCCCTTAGATACGCCCCTTTTTTTGACTCCGTGCTCTCTCGAAATATATGATATAAAAGAAATATTATTTTGTTTATTTCTATTCTTATTTAAGTATCATATGTTTTATTTTTTAGTCTCAAGAATTAGAACAAGCTGCTGCTCATGTGAATCGCCTAAAACGAATACAGAGTGAATTGGCACCAAACGCTGTATCTGGAGATGCCTTTGAATTTGTTGCAACGGAATGGCTTTCCACATTATTAGCAGGAAAAGATCCAGGACCGATTGAAAATAAAAAATTGTTATGTAAACATAACAAACTGGAACCTTCGAAGGCTACTCTAGTCAAAGCTATAAATCCTTCAATAGTAAGTATTTTTAAGCTAATTTAAAGCTAGTGCCGGCATCAGTGACGGCGCTACGGGGGGCTAGGGGCATGCGCCCCCCGGCAAGGACCTCTGCCCCCTGGATGCCCCCCCAAACAGCTCGAAAACCAAATACAAAAAAATTTCTAAAATTATTTACTTTTCCTTAAAAAAATGTAAATTTTTTAAGCTTTTTATTACAGCGTAAAAAAGAAATTATTTTTTTTTATTCTTTATTTTAATAAATAAATTTAGTTACTCTCAAGTTTTTGACAAGTAAATATATCCGATAACTTTAACAATCGCCCACGGGGGCGTGGTGTAGAGGTTAGCGTGCTAACCTCATATACCAAACGTCGCGGGTTCGGACCCCAGGCAGTCCGATGATTTTATTTAAGCCATCTGGATACCAGATGGCTTAAATAAAAATGCCTGGACCCTAATATATATAAATTCATAAATAACGGTTATCGTAAATGTCTTATATGGCCTGAGCTGCCGAAAAGACAGTGTGAATGTGTGTGAGTGGGAGTGTGAATGAGAAAAAAGTGTGAATGTTTTTTTATAAAAAAAAAAAAAAAACTTTAACAATTGAATTGAAATAAATAGAGACTAAATAAAAATTTTCTTCTTCGAGTACAAGTGTAAATCCACCAGCTATGAATCAAGCTCAAGTGATTTATAAGAAATTGATACTGATTTTGAGAAATTCTGCGCATAGCCAATATCTTACAGAAACATTTCTGGGCTTTCATACTTCTTAGGAGATAGTGAGGAAGCCTGCCAACCAAAACTGAAAATATTTCCCTGTACGAAATTCGGTAAGGTTCAGTGCTGGTGGTGTGATATTTATTAGATCCTCTTTAAAATGCATATTTTCCTTTTGCCCTTGGAATCTTTTGAAGCACACTTTACTCTTGTACTTTATAGGAAAGAGAAATGGTTGCCATCATAGGCGTAGCCAGAAATTTTCGATGGGGGGGGTTCAGGATGATTTCTCCCCCCCCTCCCCCCCCCCGACTAATAGGGCAGTATAAGGTGTCTAATGAAATATATATTTGACTAGCCAATCCGCCCTCCTGGACCCCTTCGGATTGGCTCGGGCCCGCCCTTTCTTAAATAAGTGCCCCAATTTTTCATTCATCTCGATTTAGGGATTATAAAATGCAACCCTCACTTCCCTAAAATAGCGGAGTTTCTGTGTTAGTTTCTTTTGATCAGAGTTCTATCTCAGATCTCTTTAAAAAAAAAATTATAAATTTAATTATATAATAATCTTTATTATTTTTGATTTGAGGGATTTAATCAATTTTAGCAGGCTTCAATTTTTTATAAAGCAAGACAAAAATCAATTCTTTTCAATGGGAAAATTCTGAATTTTCTTGAATTTTTTTGCGTTTCCTTTAATAAAATTATTTTATTATATTTTTTTTTTTTTTAAACTAGAGAAAATTATTATATTTTTTTACTTTCTCTTACCCTATATATGAAATATATATAGAGAGAAAGTATTGTTTGTATTACAGACCTTAAATATCTAGTCATGGCTTGGGTCCAATGGGGGGTTTGAACCCCCAAAACCCCCCCCCCGTGGCTACGCCTATGGTTGCCATAGTGACAATTTCTCATGTTTTATACATTTTACATCTTGAATTCTAATGTTCCGTACTGTTGGAAACTAAATATACGCCCATGTCGACTAGAGTCCGACCGAAACAAGATTTTCAGCCGAAACCGAATTTTGGTTTTTATTTTTAGTTTCGACCGAAATCGAAACTTATTTTAAACTTTTTCTTAAAATTTCCTATATAAAATTCATCTTTTTTTTTTTTAGTAAAATTTCCATTTTTCCCTCTCAAATCATTTGGCCTTTTTTTAAGTGCGAATCTCACTCGACGTTTTTTACTTTTTTCTTTTAGTGTACGAGTAATAATACCATCTTTTCAAACTCAGGTTTCGGGCAGGACGAAGTTTCGGCTGAAATTTGGCCGAAACTGGCCGAATCCGAAACTTCTGTCAGTTCCTAAGGTCGACACAAAAATCTGGTGTAACGACTCACACTAGGTTTTTTGTTTCTCTGTTGATGTAGCCTATATATTTATTGACTGCCCCCCCCCTGTTGATAAGTTTGCCCCACTCCTGCCCCCCCGCTGAGAATAAGCTAGCGCCGTCACTGGTTCAAGAAAGAATAAACTAATAATATAGTCTTTTAGTATAATAATTTTTTAATATTATTTATTTAATTAATATAATAATGCCAATAAATAATTTACACAATTGTGCCATTTGACATTTCGATTTTGTTAACACGCCCCAGCCCTGAGAATGGTCGTATGCCTATATCCGAAACGTCGACTTGAAGTGATTAATAAACGAAATAAACGTAGCTGCAATCCCTCTTCCTTCCTACAAGATCTACTCAGCAAGCAACCTCACTCTAATATAATATAATTTTTAGTTCTAGGCTTTCACAGTTATAATCATTAATTAAGAATTTGATTTTCGGTTTAACTGTGGATTATTTGTAAAAATTACAACGCTTCGGTTCTACAACCTTCGCCAACTGAGTGACCGACCCATCCTGATGTTGCTTGTGGAATCCTTAAGAATGTCTAAATGAGCCCTGGAATGGAAACGTTGATATACAGGATAATATAATAAAGCTTTAATAATTTTTTTTTTTTCCCACTAGGTTTGAAGCTACACTTGAGATGTATGATTATTTCAAAAAGAATGGAGGTCTCGGGAGGCCTTATCTATTTTCAAAGCCACAAATATTCATTGCTGATAAAGAAATACTTAAAATGGTTACTATTAAAGAATTTGATCATTTCACTGACCATTCTTTCTTAACAAGTGAAAATGAAAATAGCATAAGTTGCCGGAATTTATTTGGACTCAAAGGTATATTATATATATGCAAAGACAAGTTTTCTCGGGTTAAGTCGCGTGGGATGCTGAGATTTACTCGACGTTTCGGCTCTCCTTTTGGAGCCATTTTCAAGAGAGAAGGAAGTTAGGAGGTAATGGTGGAGGGGGGTTGTTTACGGGGTCGCAGTCTTCCTGGTCCCCAGGTCAATTTGGTGGATGACTCAGAGGCGTGGATTGGTCTCTGAGAGCTGGAGGAAGGTTGGTTGTGTGTAATTGTGTTCGGTTTAGGTTGACTACGGGGCCTCAATCTGCCTACTCCCCAAGTCGGTGTATTGGTGGATGCCTCAGAGGTCTGGGTTTGTCTCTGAGGAATGGACAGTGGTTGGTTCTGTGTAATCGGGTTTGTGTTTGGTTTGGGTTGACTAAACAACCCCCTCCACCATTACCTACTAACTTCCTTCTCTCTTGAAAATGGCTCCAAAAGGAGAGCCGAAACGTCGAGTAAATCTCAGCACCCCACGCGACTTTACCCGAGAAAACTTATCTTTGCATACATCCGGTCGCGGAAACCTTCAAGAATATATATATATATATATATATATATATATATATATATATTATATATATATATATATATATATTATATATATATATATATATATTTTTTTTTTTAAATAAATAAATGTACAATATTTGTGATGAGGGACCTCTTGTCGGAAATTTCACAAATTGATTTATTGATATTAGATTGTAGAAGATAATTTCCTGAACATTTTAAGACAAAAAACTAAAAAAGTTAGAAGTTATAAAAAAGCGGAATTTTGAGCAAAACGCATTTAAACTAATCAATTTCATTCTTCCTTTGTCCCCATGACCTCCCGTGATTGGAACAAGCTCCCTGCGCCTATCTTCCCCAAAACCTACAATCTTCAGACTTTCAAGTCTAACCTCAACAGGCATCTTCTCAGTTCCCGCAGTTGAGTTTCCCCTTTATGCTTCTCCTTTTGTTTTTATTTTCTTCCTGGCTGCATGTGACTATTGGTCATTATAGGTCTTCGGACCTTATGCACCCATTCCAAAAAAAAAAAAAAAAAAACAAAAAAAAAAAAAAAAGGAAAAAATATTTAAGGTTACTAAATCGATTATTTTGTATTCGATTATTGGATTCTGATCACTAAAATTACCGAATAACCTGTATCAAGAAATATTGAAGAATCGTATTCAATCGAAAGACAAAAATCGAAATTTTTGACCTAATGCCCGTACCGATAATTTTACTTCGCCGACAAGAAGTCTCGAATCACAAATAGCCTTTAAAATAATAAAATAATTTTTCAGGGCAGCGATGGAGGAATCTGCGTGCGACTCTCAGTCCGGCGTTCACTGCCAATAAATTGCGAATTATTTTCCCTTTGATTGACAAATGCAGCAGACAAGTAGTTGAGTTTTTAATCGAAGAGACGCGCAACAATATCAGGTATTTCAAAGTCAAGTGATTTTTATTTTTTTTCTTAATAATATAATTTTTTTTTTTTTTATTTTAGATGGAATTCTTAAAATGGAAATGAAGAATTTTTTCACACGATTTACAAACGATGCAATCGCTTCGGCGGCATTCGGAATTGAAGTGGATTCACTAAGAAACCCAGAGAATGAATTTTACATAATGGGCAAAAAAATTTGTAATTTCATTTCAGGCATTAGCATCACAAAATCCCTAGTCTATCTTATGTCTCGAAAATTGTTTGACGTAAGAAATTTAAAAAAAAAAAAAATCCACACAGCATGAAGAAAAATGAGAAAATTAAAATAAATTTTTCTAGTATTTGTGGCCTGAATCATTCTTCGACGGGCCGGCTCTTCAGTTCTTATCAGAAATCGTTCAAGAGACAATTGACAAAAGAAGAAAGGAGGGAATCGTCCGCAACGACATGATTCATTTGCTTCTGGAGGCCAGTAACAAGGCAAGAACACAAAAGGAGCAATGGGCCAAGGAGGCCGGCGTTGATGCGGCCGAGATTATAGGTGCGTTTTTAACGAGTGGCTTTTTGTAAAAACGAGAAAAATATTAGTAGCCAGCCAAACGAAATAACATTTGATTTATTTGTGATGCGGGACCTCTTGTCGGCGAAGTAAAATTATCAGGACGGGCATTTTAGTCGAATTAGGTGAAAAATATCGAATTTTATTGAGTTTCGATTGAATACGATTCGTTCACTATTTCCTATATAGGTTTATTTGGCAATTTTAGCGATGAGAATCCCATAAATATTACAAAATAATCGATTTAGTAACCTTAAATAGTTCTTCATTGTGTTTAAATTAGGAACCGATCGAATATTCGGTTTCGGTTACGGTTTAGGCCAGTTCAAAATCCTGGTTCCGGTCGTGGTTTCGGTTTCGGACAAATTTCGTGTCTCTAAAAAAAAGGTAAAATGATTTTACGAGGGGGAAAAAATTTTTCTGCAGGGCGGAAAACTTTGGTTCCGCAAAAAGGGAAAATGTTCCGCGGGGCAGAAAAAATTAAGTTTCTTTAAAAACAATTTTCCTCAGAAAAATTTTTGATTTAAGCCCCCCCCCCCCAAAAAAAAAAAAAAAAGAATTTCTATATACGCCCCTGATAGGAAATACAAGTTTCTGTTTCGGCCGAAACTAGGATTAAGGCCGAAATTCGGTTTCGGTTGAAAATCTTGTTTCGGTCGGACCCTAGTTTAAATGCGTTTTGCTCAAAATCTCGTTTTTTATTTCTATAACTTTGAAAGGCTGTAACTTTTTTAGTTTTTGGTCTTAAAATGTTCAGGAAATTATCCTCAACAATCAAATATCAATAGCTCTATTTGTGAAATTCCCGACAAGAGGTCCCTTTTCACTTTCCGCATCCCATATCAACATAAAATTGTTTAGAATTAACGGACAAAGATATCATCGGGCAATGCATTCAATTCTTCTTGGCGGGCTTCGAGACGATTGCAACGACTTTGTCCTTGACTGTTATTCAACTGGCCGAATATCCAGAAGTGCAAACAAAATTGCTTAATGAATTCGACACTCATCCAATTGAGGAGATTGATTACGAATACATCAGAGATCTCAAATATTTAGACATGGTCCTCTCAGGTAATTCAATCAATAAATTTAAGTTTAAAGGTTTAAATTAATTAAATTTTTTTTCAGAATCTTTGCGCCGACATCCTGCTGTGGCGCAAAATGATCGCGTGTGCACTAAACGTTTCACTTTCCCTGCCACTGAATCGTACTCTGCATTTACCATTGAACCCGGCGAGGTTATAATGCTTCCATATTTTGGTTTCCATCGGGATCCTGAATTCTTCCCTGAGCCAGAGAAATTCATTCCCGAGAGATTCAGCGAAGAGAACAAGCAATCGATTGATCCCATCACGTACATGCCATTCGGCCTGGGGCCAAGAATGTGCATCGGTAAAGAATCAATTCAACTCACCTTTGAAGGGCATCCTATTTAATTTCCTTTTTATTATTACAGCCAATCGATACGCTCGGATGGAGTGCAAATTCTTCTCTACCATCTGATAAAGACCTTTGAGATTGTTGCTGTAGAAGAAACTTCGATTCCTCTTAAAATAACAAGAAAATCAATTGAAGTTAGACCAGATAATGGATTCATTGTCGGATTGAAAATGCGCCAACCAATCAGCGAGAAAATCTGATGCTGAAAACACACCTGAAAAGAAGTGAATTAGTGAAAGGGTCTTGGGAGTGTGGTGTGCTCGGGAGCAATCGATAAATGTTTGTCTAAAATTATTTGTCAATAATTATTCTAAAAATCAACATTACAAATAAATAATTTAAACGTAATTTTCATTAAATAAATTTGTTTTCTGTTTAAAAAAGAATCCAATATCCTTGAAATATTCATTCATAATAGATTTTGTATTCTGTTAAAAATTAATCAAGTGTGAAATTTTTGCTCTCTCATTCTTATACCTGGTTACTCAGAACCTGGAGAGGAACTCTCTTGTGGTTATAGCTTTTTGAGTCATTTTTATTTCATAAAAGATGTGCTGAAATAATTTTTTAAATAGGCACAGAGAGAAAGGAATATATATATATATATATATAACTATAGATAAACTTATTATTTTTTACAAGAAAATGTATTTTCATATAAAAAGCAGGCTGCTGATTTTTACCAGTTGGGAGCGAAAGAGGAGTCCATGAAAAGTTATTATATCATTTCAAACAGACAGACTTTCTTGCCATCATCCCAAATATCCAATTTTCGCCTTTGACCCCTAATCACTGGTGCCTCAGATTTATTTATTCAACGACAATCACTTTTACCCAACACAATTCCATTAATGGGCAAAATATATATATAATCTATGATGGAATGATTTCAATATAATAAAAAAAAATTAAAAAAAAAAGACAACAAAATAAAAATATTTGTTATATTTATGAGGTCTTCGAGTATATTCAGACATCATTCCAGTGATGAATTTACCCCTAGGCCCGTGAGGCTCGAGCCTAGGGCGGCAAGATTTGAGGGGGTGCAAAGTTTGCGGAATGCCAAAATTTTTGAGACGAAAAATCGAAGGACAATTCATTTCAAAATCGCTAATACGGAAGAAGATGTATGCAAGGTATTGCATTCACGGAATTGAGATGTTTACCCGAATGTAGACATGGCTCTTCGTATTCCGGCTATAAAATGTTCAGGAGAAAGATCTTTCTCCACCTCTAAAAAGAGTAAAAATCTATTTACGCGCAAATATAGGTCAAGACAGACTTAATTCTCTCTTGCATTACTGTCTATTAAAGCTCAATTAGTCCAATAAATTAATTACGACGATATAATTGACATTTTTGCACGGACAAAAGGCCAGGAAGAAGCAATTTACAAATTGATTATTATTTTAAAAAATGTTTAAAGTTTATTAGTTATTTATCTGTAATGTTTATTAGCAGGTTAATATTTAAAAATTATATTTCAATAAAATAAAAGTTATATATATAATAAAATTGAATCAAAATTAATTCAGTTAATCAAAAGAGCTGCGCACCAACGGGGCCTAGGGTGGCAGCAAGCTTAAATCCGCCACTATAATGGGATGGGAGGGGAGCCTCTTCATTATCCTTTCGACATGTAAAAGGGCCCCCAGTCTTAAAGGCAATGGAAAATTAATATCATAATAAGAGAAAAAATATTTTTATTATCATTTATATATTCATAAACCATTGATCTACATACATATCACACAATATCATGTACTTATGATATTAATATATATATTT
>JAKCPI010000993.1:0-20569 GCA_023213315.1 Euborellia annulipes
CTTTGGAATCTATTGGGATATCATCTAAATGGAAGTATTAAGGGTTTCTCTTGCTTTCTTTTGCTTTTTCTCGAAAGTTTATGACGAGTCGCTCCCGCGACTCTTGATTTTGTTATTTGACAGCACTTGAGACTTTTGACGTAAACATTAACATTTTTTTCCCTTCTGATAGATTAGATAATCATCATTTCATTTTAACTATTGATTACAAACTTTAATTATTTACACTTCCATTGAAAGTTTATATACGTAGTTAACAAAAATTTGAAATTAACTGACAACTTTTTTGTATTATAAATAAAAGAATCTAAAACTTGAATGTATTATTAAAAGCGACTGAAATCGAGTAAGTTTTGCTCTTTTGAGGCAAGAGAGGGGGAGGGAGGAGGCATTCGTGACTTGATGGTGTCTTGAGAATAGCCAGAAATTTATTCAACAAGTTATTGAACACAGAACTATAATATTTTATATCTTTACTAGTCGCTAAGCCCTCCTTCGGCGGGTTTCTTCCGCCTAGCTAAAACGCTTCGCCCCCTGGACTCCCTTAGTCGCCTTTGGCGGGCAAGTTCGCTGCCAATTTAGGATAGTTATTGTTGCAATGCAAAATTTAAAAAAAAAAAATTATTTTTAAATATCTGATTTATTATTTCTTCTTCCTTGAATATAGTAACAAATTCTTACAGCGAGAGGATTGCTGGACATGTTTAGGTTGAAGTTGTTACAAATTGAAATACTTGCTCTATTCTTTTTTTTCAACTGGTTGAGTAGGTCCTCCCACAGCAGTGACGGCGCTCGATGGGGCTAGGGGGCATTCGCGCCCCCCGGCAAAAGGATCTTTGCCCCCCCTGGATGCCCCCCCAATCAGCTCCGAAAACCAAATAAAAAAATTTCTAAAATTATTCACTTTTCCTTAAAAAAAATGTAATTTAAGTTTTAAGCTTTTTATTCTCAATGTGAAAAAAAGAAAGATTATTTTTTTAAATTCTTTATTTTAATAAATAAATTTAGTTACTCTCAAGTTTTTGTCAAGTAAATATCTTTCTTTTGTGCCATTATAATGTATGTCATCGAAAAAGAAAAAAAAAAAAAATATCCGATAACTTTAGCAATCGGCCTTCGATGCCGAAAAAGACCTAAATTAAAAAAAAAAAAAAACTTTATTGAGCCCCAATCTAAAAAAAAAAATTTTCTTCTTCGAGTACAAGATTGTAAATCCACCAGCTATGAATCAAGCTCAGTGATTCAGGAGAAATTGATACTGATTTTTTATAGAAATTCTGTGCATAGCCAATATCTTTCAGAAAAAAATTCTGGGCTTTCCTACCCACAGAGCACAAAATATTGCTGGAATGTTGCAGGAATCTTTCTATCTTACAACATTGTGGCAATATCGCAGCAATATTTTTTTTGGAATGTTGCAAATAAAATATTGCTGGAACATTATTATAATATTTAAAAAAAATTTTTAGAACATATTTTCCTAAAATTTTTTGTAATATTATAGAAATAATCCAGCAATATTTTTGCAATATTACAAATATAATATTGGTGAAATATTATTGTAATATTGAAAAAAAAATTTTCAATATTCGGTTCAACAAATTTTTGAAATATTGCGATAATATTCCAGCAATATTTTATTCGCAACATTCCAAAAAAATATCACTGGTATATTATTCTAACATTGCAAAGAAATTTTGAATCGGATTATAACAAAATTTTTTTACATTATTATAATAATATTCCAGCAATATTTTATTTGAAATATTGCAAAAAAATATTGCTGGAATATTTTCACAATATTTCAAAAAAATTTTGTAATAATTTGATTTCATTTGACACGTCAAAGAATACACAGCTGGAGGGGGACGCTTTGTTTTTGTTGTTAAAGATAAATAAAAAAAAGTTGTTGATTTTCCCGTGAAACTATTTTAACTTTAATCTTAACAAAAGGCGCCGAACGTGAAATCGGTATGTGCTGCAAAGAAATGCTTAAGACCGGAAAAAGGAGACACTGAATATTCGATGTGAAGCGAAATGCAAAAATTGATTCCATTTCGAATATTTTGGTTATGAAGAACAAAAGGGCAGTTAATTTGTTTGTGAACAAAATTGAAACGAGGAGGAAGAAAAAGGAAATGGTAAGTGCAAATACCAAGGCAATTTTAACATTAGCAAATAGTATAATAGTAAAATTTATTATAGGAAGTCATGTCGAAATTCGGGATTGGGGATTTGGTTTTGGAGAAGAAAAGTAACCCTAAGTGACGCCTGAGCCAAAAGATGCGCCGGATTATTGCCTAAATGGGTTGGTCCATGTGAAGTCACCGACCAATTATCCGATACAGTATTCACAGTGAAGGAGCCGGAAAGAGAATAGATAGGTGCCACATCTCGGACCTGAAACTGACAAGCTCAATGAAGAGAGGGAAGAGTTGACACGTCAAAGAATACACAGCTGGGGACGCTTTGTTTTTGCTGTAACATTAAAGTGAAATAAAAAAAGTTGATGATTTTACTCCCGTGCAACTATTTTAACTTTAATCTTAACACATTAAATAAATTGCTATATTGTAGAAATGTTACAGGAATATTTTTTGCAATATTGTAAATAAAATATATATTTATAATATCAACGACATTAGGCTTTGAGTTAGGATCCTAACTCAAATGTATTTCTTTTTCGTGATATTATTATATTATATATATATATAGAATATTGCCAAAATATTACAATACAATATAGTCATAATATTCCATTTCATACTATGTTCCCAGTATATTGATATGCAATGCATATGTAGCATTGCACGCATGTCGTGAATTTATTATATTACATATACAGTATATATATTATATCACGACATGCGTGCAATGCATATATGCATTGCATCTCAATATACTGGGAACATAGTATGAAATGGAATATTATGGCTATATTGTATTGTAATATTTTGGCAATATTCCCTGAATAAAAAAACGCGGGCATAGGAATGTTGCTGGAATGCTGCAGGAATATTGCATGCAATATTGTGTCACAATATTATGGTAACATTACATCGCAATATGTTGGCAACATTGCTGTGCAATATTCTGGCAATATTGTATTTCCAATATTGGGACAATATTCCCTGAATAAAAAAACGCGGACATAGGAATGTTGCTGGAATGCTGCAGGAATATTTTGTGTGTAATATTTCGGAATGTTTTGAAATAATATTCCCGCAACATTCCTGCAATATTTTGTGCTATGTGGGTATTTCTCAGGAGATAGTGAGGAAGCCTGCCAACCAAAAACTGAAAATATTTCCCTGTACGTGCTGGTGGTGTGGACCAGGGCCGCAGACAGGGGGGGGCTATATCCCCCGGGGCCCGGGCCCATTGCGCTCCTACCTTAAAATTCCAATTAAAAATAATTTTCATGGTTAAAATTTCAATTAAAAAAAAAACATTTTCTTGGAATTTTTTTCCCTCAGGGGGCCCGGGCCCTTTTAGCTCAAATCTTAAAATTTCACTTAAAAAAAAAAATCATTTTCTTGCAATTTTTTTTCCTCAGGGGTCCCGGCCTTTAACCTCATCAAGTTTGATCTTTTTCACGACTCAGGATAGCTAAAAACGCAGATTTCAGTGGCTTATTTTTCAAAAAATTTTCCATACCCCCAGATTCCCCGGATTTGGCCTCGATAAATTATTGTAATTCTTTTTGTTTAGGAAATTTTGAAAAAATATTTGAAATAACTTGTATTTTAAATAAATATTGGAAAGCTAGAACTGTTGGAAACTAAATTATACGCCTATGTCGACTAGAGTCCGACCGAAACAAGATTTTCAGCCGAAACCGAATTTTGCTTCAATTTTAGTTTCGACCGAAATCGAAACTTGTTTTAAACTTTTTCTTAAAATTTCCCATACAAAATTCATCTTTTTTTTAGTAAAATTTCCACTTTGCTCTTGCGAAAATCATTTGACCTTTTTTTTTTAAGTGCGAATTTCACTGGTCGTTTTTTTTATAGTATACGAGCATAATCTCTTTTTTTAAACTCAGGTTTCGGACAGGACGAAATTTCGGATGAAATTTGACTGGCCGAATCCGAAACTTCTGTCGGTTCCTAAGGTCACACAAAAAATCTGGTGCCAACGAGTCACACCAGATTTTTTGTTTCTCTTCTGTTGATGTAGCCTATATATTTATTGACTGCCCTCCCTGTTGATAAGTTTGCCCCACCCCTGCACCCTCACTGAGAATAAGCTGAAGCGCCGTCACTGTCCCACAGCTCTAGTCGTATACCTGGAAAGCTGGCCACAGAGCTACTTACTGCCTCTCTAATTTCCAAGCTATCATTAGGACTTGACAAAATTTATTATAGATTTAATCATAGGGGGGCAGAGGACTATAATCCCAAGTATCAACAGACAAACCGTTCCACAAATCAATTCCATTTCCTCCAAACGAATGCAAACCTACATTCTTCAAGAATCTTGGCTTCTGAATATACAGTGGGTGTAAAAAGTACTCGTACACTGAGAGATTTAGAAAAAATAAATAATAAATTATAATATTTGATGATTCAAAACAATAAAATAATAAAATTTAGCGACTAATGATAATTGGGAAAGCCTGGTGTAGATAGATGATGAACGACAATTGAAAATGCTGGAGGTATTTTCAGGCCAAATTTTATTTCATTGAGAAAAACAGGATGAATAAAGAAGAGCAGCTAGTATTTGTTTCATTTATTTAAGGCCCATTGTTGACGTTTCGGTCTCGGTCGAGACCATCCTCAGAGCTTATGGGCTGTCAATATGAGATAAATTGTAAAAAGCTCAATTATATAATTCATTACCCTTAAGTTATAGCAAGGTATATAAATACTGTAGATATAAATTCATATACCTAGGGTTGTACAATTGAGTGTATTATTATTGGAAGAGCAACAGTCAGAATGGTGCGTCTTATCGACTACAGGTAATTGAAATAAATCTACCTTCTCAACAATTTTATTTCACTACTCAGTCGACGTTTCGGGAGCCTCAACGCCTCCCCTTCATCAGGACTAATGTGGTTATAAATAAATGAACCCTCGCTGGTTTAGTCATTAAAGGTTGAATTTAATAGTCCAACTTCGCCTGATGGTGAAACTGAAAAAGCACATCAGTAAAGTACTAGTACTGGCCGATTTTGTTCAAGAGTTTATTTTCGCCCCTCGGGGAGGTGTCTAATTTAAATATAAAATTTCAACCTCCTAGCTCTTTCGGGGAGACCATGTTGCGAAAACCACTTTTTCGGATTCAGGCGGACCTCAAAAAAACGTGTATATCCATCAAAAATATTCATATCGAATTTTTGACATGAATCCATTACTTTCTCTCTATAATAGGCAAGAGAAAGTAAAAAAATTAGGCCTAATAGAAACATAAATTGATGTTCTTTACTTCATTTTTTTTTTTTTTTTATAATCGCATTTTTTCACCTGTTAACAATTCAGTGGCATATGCAAATATGTGAGACAACATAAAAAAAAAAGCTTGCAAATTGCCTCTGAGAGAGAGAGAGAGAGAGACAAAGAGAAATCGCGAGAGGTGGGGGTACGACTGATTGCGTGCCCCTGACCTTTCCAAAGGGGTCCCACGTGAGTGATTCAAGCTGCCCTTCGGCCTCCAACAGACAGACAGCCAATCCAGACAGACGATTTCTTCCTCATTTCAAGAATGTTTACTTTGTGTCTGCTACCCATTTATTCCTAAAATTAACTTAATTTGATTCCTTTAAAAAAAAGTAAAAATAAATAAATAAATAAAAAAAAAAAAAATTAAAAATTGAGTTAAGCACGGAATATTGTTTCAAATGCTATAATAATTAATAGTATTTTTTTTATGAAATATGTCCTAAAAAAAAATTTATATTTAATGTTAATGTTACTTGCACAATTGACAAACAAATTATATATAATCAATGAAAACAAAAAACTTTAATGTTAATTTTTCTCAAAACTCGATAGGTGACGCTTGACCCACTATGCCCAACAGGGTCCATTTTAGACAATGTTTCTATTTATTTTTTATTCTGATTTTTTTCCAAACTCACAAAAATAATAAAAATTATTCTAGAATATAAATTAAATTAATCCTTCGACTGTGACGGCCTTTGATTCTGGAGTCCCGAGTTCGCATCCCCTCTCAAGCGAGAAAACTTATTTCATTTGAATTGGCTACAAATAATTTGAAATAAAAAGGGTTGGGGTCTAAATGGCCTTAGATGCCTAAAAAGACCTTAAACCAAAAAAAGTCTTTTAGACGATATATTTTCCACATAATTCAAATAAATTCATCAGACTGCCTCAGATATGAACCCGTGCCCCTTGACTTCCAAACTATCATTATTTGTATTTGTCAACAATTATAGCTTTTTGGCCACCTAAGGGGGGGGAATAAATAGGGTTGTCGATACTTTTTTAGAATTGTTTTCTAGTCCACTATATACAGTAGATGTACTTATAATGTCACTTTCTAGTATGATAATGTTTTCCAAGATAACACACCCAATCATAATCATATAATTTTATTTTTTCTTTTATATTAATTTCTTGCTAGGTTAATTGTTCAATTAAATTTATAACAGGTTTCTGTTGGCTTCTCATTTGTTAATGAAAAAAAAGTTAGTATTTCTTCTAATAAAACCCACTAACAACTGAAAAGACAACAGGAACTTGTCCCAAATTTTCATTGAATAATTTAATTTGTCGACCGTTATAAGTTCATTTAGGCCTATCAATAATTGATAGTCAATTATTTTAAATAATGTACCATTGACAACCTGAGAAAAAAGTTTGTTTGCGTGTGGTGGGTTAAAGGGGGGGGGGATTTCAAATACCAATCTTTGAAGAGTCGTCTACTCTACCGTTCCTAAATTGTTTTCTGATTCAACTTTTTTTGAAATTTCATTTTTTTTTTTGTTAAATTGTCCTAGATAGGGCGTTTCAGTGCCTGATTGAGATGGAGGCCCTTAGGCAGTTTAAATTGTGGGGCCCTTTCAGCTAATAATTTTACCAATATAAGTTGACACAGGACAGAGGAGTTGGCAGCCAATTTTAGAGCCTCTATATTAAATAAAAACTCTCAATTCTGGATACGTTTCGGCTTTATTCTACTAAGGCCATCATCAGTCCCATTAGAGCTGGAAAGACATACATTAATATATAAAGATGACAGTTACAAAATACAAATAAAATATTTTATATAAAATATAAAAATCTCACAGTATTAATATATAGAGTTGTTATATTGGAATATTTTTTATATACATTAGTTGGTATATAAATAATTTCTATTTTGTATGCTTCCAGTTTTTAATACGTGTGTATACGTCTAAGTAACAATTTGATTTGATCAGATATTTCTTAAATTTACAAATATATTTTTTTCAATGAAAGAGAAATTATTTATATACCAACTAATGTATATAAAAAATATTCCAATATAACAACTCTATATATTAATACTGTGAGATTTTTATATTTTATATAAAATATTTTATTTGTATTTTGTAACTGTCATCTTTATATATTAATGTATGTCTTTCCAGCTCTAATGGGACTGATGATGGCCTTAGTAGAATAAAGCCGAAACGTATCCAGAATTGAGAGTTTTTATTTAATATAGAGGCTCTAAAATTGGCTGCCAACTCCTCTGTCCTGTGTCAACTGATATCTACAGCCACCTTATCTTATATCTTTACCAATATAATTTTATTACAGTTTGAGAGCTCTCCACCCCCGAAATATTCAAAATATCCTTAAGGATTTCGTGGAACAATCGAAATATATATAACTTTTAAAAATTTTCATAAAGCATTTCCCATTGAATAAAACATTATATAATTTTAAAATATATTAATAAAGGGGGTGGGGGTAAATATTAAAAAATGGGTTCGGGCCCACCTCCCAAAAAAAAATTATATGGTATATACTCCCCTGTGATACTTGCAACTTTTACTAGGGTCCGCGACAAAAATTCATTTCAAATGAAAAGAGTACTAGTACTTTACTGATGAACTTTTTCAGTATTTTTTTTAGATTTTCTCAAAATTTGCTCCAACGATTTTGATTAAAATTAATATATGTTTTTTAGATATTCTTTCAAATGTATTGAATATATTCCCATTTTAGCATTGAATTCTTCTGAAGACCACTTTACTCTTGGACAGTGAGCGCCACAATTAAGTCCCCACATGATAGCTTCAGCCTTAAATATATGGTATAGTATATGGTGAAATAATTTTAAATTTCAAAAGATAAAATAAAATCATCTGTACCGGTACCAGATTTTACGTTTTATATTTTCGGTCATTAAAATTATTTCACTATACTCCATATTCTATACCATAAGCTTAAGCTCTAGCTATCAGTTGGGGACTTAATTGTGGCACTCACTGTACTTCATAGAAAGGATAGGAAAAATGGATGCCATGGTAACAAAATATAAATATTTTCCCCGTTTATAAATTTTACTTCTTGAATTCAAATGTACCGTACTGTTGGAAATTAAATATATCTCGACACAAAAAAATCTGGTGTGACAAGCACAGAACACAACTTTCGATTACCGATAAATATCTTGGCCTTCTCGTCATCTAGAGATGTCCCTATTTCATTAACTTTCTCATGTTTAATTGAAATAATTTTTTTTTTTACACAAATTACTGAAATCCTTCCTCTTGTTTAATCCTCCAATTTCTAGTAATTTCTTCTATTGATGGGAATTTGCTAAACGATATAAGAACAAATCCACGAGTAGATAAAAAGATAAACAATTACGTTTTATGCATATAGGAAGTTTTTGCATTAGGCTAAAAAAATATTTTAACTCTTCAAACAAATTCCCGCTAGAAAAACAAGCTCTAGCGGGAATGTTTATTTATAATATAAAATATAATTGTCATTGCGACCATGGCAAGTGAATAGCCTTATAGAAAAATATTTAATAATTAAAATCCATATTAAATATTATTTAAAATTTTAAAATACAAAGATAAAATAAAACAAACTTAATAAGGTTATGCGACATCTTAAATGGTGGTGGAGAATCTATTATATCAATTGCGTGTATTTCGAAAGCCAATGTCATTGTATTAAATCATATTATATTTCTAATCTGAGATTTCTTATCAAAGTTCCTCCCACCCTTATCAACCCCCCCCCCCCTTAACTAGTAAATATATTCAATAATTTATTTATAATAATAACAGCAACTAGGATTCTAATATTTTATTTAATATTTCTAAATCGATTTTTCGCTAAGGTCATGTCCAAGGCCAGATCGTCAAATAAAATAATCATACATTATTATTATTATTAGTAACATCTTTTGAAATGGAATAGAAAAAAAGACAACACAAATTAAAATTTTTTTTCTCCTATTTAATTTTTAAATTCGTGTTTAGAATTCTAAATAGAATTCGTAAAATGTCTAATTTTCAACACAAACATCGGTTGGTCGTCTCTAACTGAAACCTCAAATTAAAAAATAAATAAATATTCACAGGCTTTTAAATTGGAAATTAACCAGCAGAAAGGCGAGTTTTGAGTTCAAAATTAAGAGAATTATTATCATCCCCTTTCAGATGCATAGATAATAAAAAACCATTTAAAAAAAAAAGTTAAATTATTAAGAGATAAGAGATTTGGTCTACACATTTTAAGTAAATATTGAGCTAATTTGCATTTTTTACTTGCTATCATCCGAAGAAAATGAAAATATTGTATTGTTAGAATAGAAAATCTCGTTCTCTTATCTACTGTATTTTAAGTTAGGTAATATATAGAAATTGCGATCGTGTGAAAAATTTGATGGAAATATATATTAAACCAACTGAATAAAAAAAAAGGGGCTCCTCAAAATGGTCTGTATGCGTGTCTGTCCAAGTGTCTTTGAATTGAATTTTTATATTTAAATTAGATATATCACTGACATAAGCTTTTGAATAAATATGTAATAATATAATTTTAACTCTTTCTTTGGACGTGAAAAATAAAGAAAGGTATGACTGAAGTCAAAACTAAAAAAAAAAAAAAACTCTTTTATTGAATCGTTTTCCTAACACTTAATTATGGGATGGAAGAGAGCAAGTACGGGTGTAGCTAATAAAGAGAGCCTTTTGATGCCAAATGCCGAAAAGGAGACGTTTCGGACAAAATTTTATTTGTCCATCCTCAGTCTGTGAAGGCTTATAATTTAATTAGGCACAAAGTTGTCATTGTTGTTGCGGCATAAATTTGTCATTGTTGTTGCACAAATTTGTGCCTAATTAAATTATAAGCCTACAAGAATGAGGATGGACGAATAAAATTTTGTCCGAAATGTCTCCTTTTCGGCATTTTGTATTCAAAGGCTCCCAAAGTAAAAATGATTAAAAATGACCGAGGGATCCACACGCCCGCACCAGGGACAGACACAGTAGATGGAAAAATGTGTGTCCCTGGTGCGGGCGTGTACAGATGTCTCAAAAACGAAGAGCTAGGAGGTTGAAATTTTATATTTAAGTTAGGCACCCCCATGGGACGTGACACGAAGCTTTTGAACAAAATCGACCAAAGACTACTAGGACTTTACTGATGCACTTTTTCAGTTTTTTTTTTTTCGATTATCTCAAAATTCGCTTCAACGATTTTTTTTTAAATTCAAAAATCAATTATTTTTTAGATTCTCTATAAAATATATATTCTCATTTTGTCATTGAAATCTTCTGAAGATCACTTTACTCTTGTACTCCATAGAAAAGATAGGAGAAATGGTTGCCATGGTAACAAAATATAAATATTTTCCCATACTTATAAATTTTACATCTTGAATTCAATTGCACTCTACTGTCGGAAACTAAATACACGTCGACACAAAAAATCTGGTGTGACAAGCACAGTACACAACTTTCGATTACCGAAGATAAGAGAAAGTTGTGTGCTCTGCGCAAGTCACACCAGATTTTTTAAATTTTAATGTAGGCCTATATGGTCATATTATATTATCTCGACCCAACAAAATCTGGTGTGACAGCATAACACACAACTTTTGACTATCGAAAGGTAGAGAGAGAAAGTTAGTTGTGTTCTGTATAGTCATTCACACCAGATTTTTTGATTGCAAGAAGATTAATAAAAAAGTATCCTTAACTTAGGTCTTTTGTTATTTTATGTAATTGAAGAGAAAGTTATATTTATTAGAGAATTTATTCAAATAAGTCTAGAACAATTTAAAAAATATACAAATTACTGATCGTATCATTTTATTTTTAATGAAGATAAAAAAATATCTTTTTCTTTCCAATACTCTCTTTCTTTTATTATAAAAATAAATATTTTTAAGGATTTAATAAAGACCATTAGAAAGAAAGTGAACGAGAAATCGAGAGAGTTAGGGAGAGTCTATAATAAATGCAATTTGGCAATTCTCCCTTGAACGCTTTTCGAATAGGATTTGATCAAAATCTTATTGGGAAATTGGAGAGAATTGACGAGAGAGCTAGAGAGAGAGAACTGTGTCCAATTAATTTGGTTATGGACCGCTGTATCGGTTAGATAATAAAGTGTTTTAGTCATTATTGGATGAAACTGAATAATCTTGTCATTTGATAATTCATCTAACTCAAGTAGGTATCTCATTTGATCATTCGATTAGCTTTGGAGAAATTCCTCGAAAATCGACCTGATTGAGAAATATTGGTCATGATTAGAGACCGGATTTTAAGCAAAATGCTTATTGCTGAATTTTATAAGCAACCATTAGATATTTAATTTCTATACGAATTAGGAAAAACTAAGTGCATTGAGATTACATTTTTTATGCTGCTTTTTTTGAGTTTTCATGCTTTTTTCCCTTTCGTGCTTATTTGAACTTATTTTACGAATATTTATAATTTTTTTTTTTTTTTATTAAAAAAATTTTTCCCATTCACACACGCATACACCAGGGACGTATATAAGGGGGGGGGGGGGCCCAAAAAAAAAAATTTCCAAAAACCCCGCAATGTGAAAAAATATAGCACTGTAAAAAAAATTTTTTCAGCAGGGTGAAAAAATTTGGTTCCGCAAAAAAAAAATTTTTCGAAGGGCGGGGCGGAATAAATTTAGTTTCTTTAAAAAAAAATTTGTATACGCCATTGGTATGAGTAAAAATTGCTTATTAGATGCTTTTTTCAACTTTTATGCTTATTTAAAACTTTTTATTCAAGTTTTTTATGCTTTTTTAAGCACTTTTTTCCATTTTTTTATGCTTTTTTGTCCGGTCTCTAGTCATGATATTTTTGTCGGCGATAATCTAATACTTATTAAGATCCAATATTATTGAATTGCTTCATCTCGTAAGATTTAAAAATATATATAGTTGATTAAAATATAGAGTACCTAACTAGACACCTAAGTGTTTTCGTCAAATCAACATTTAATTTATTTATTAGTTTTTGTTTGCTGGAAGGTAGGCAACCCAAATGACCAATTATTAGTTCCTCCAGTTTCTCATTTGATTATTTCCCTAGAAATTGGTCATGGGTTTTAGCTGTTAGAAGTCTCGCTTCTTGTTCTTGCCAATACTTTATGATTATATATTTTCAATTTTTTTTTCTCATTCACACACCCACGCTCACACACACATTCACACGGTCTTTTCGGAAACTCAGGCCATTTAAGACTTTTACAATATCCGGTATTGATTAATATACATATTGGGGGTCCAGGCATTCTTATTTAAGCCATTTAGTATCCAAATGGCTTAAGTAAAATCATCGGACTGCGTGGGGTCCGAACCCGCGACTTTTGGTACACGAGGTTAGCACATTAACCCCTACACCAAACCCCGAGGGCATTTTTAATTTTAATAAATTATTATTTATAGTAAACAAAATCCGAATTTTTATGCAGTAATGGGTCGAAAAATGGCACAAGTTGATAGGAATTCAGATTAAATAGGGGCTGGACGGTAAACCGGCTTCTTATGCCTTGAACTGGATAAGAACGTAATTCAAATTTTTCAGTTCGAAAAGTTGCTGTAAGAAAAGTGTTTAACAGTGGCTCTAACAATGACAATGAAATGTTTTTTGGCTGTCCCGAAAAGTAAACAAAAATGGAGTTAGGCACTTTGCTAATTAGAACGATATATATATATATATATATAATAATTATTTACAATGAAATGAAATGTTTTTGGCTGTCCCGAAAAGTAAACAAAAATGGAGTAGGCACTTTGCTAATTAGAACGATATATATATATATATATATATATATAATAATGTATTTAACAATGACAATGAAATGTTTTTGGCTGTCCCGAAAAGTAAACAAAAATGGAGTGGCACTTTGCTAATTAGAACGATATATATATATATATAATAATTATTTATTACTCTTTGCACTAAAATATAATTCTATAAAAAAATTGAAGAGATTCATAAACCCTCCATTTTTATTAATTAAACACCATCCAATAATTATGGAAGAGTTTTTATACAAATTAATATTATAATATAAAATAAAGAGGGGAAATGAAGATTGAATAATTTTATGAGAAGTGAAGGTTTGCAAAAAATTAATGTCCCAATAAATAATTCCTTTTCTTGGCTAATTCCTATGCGATAAGATTACAAATTGAAATATAATGTGATGGTGTTAGTTGGCAATGATCAAAATTTGCGTGTTCTGACTTACACCTTACACCTGGCCCCTTCTTCTTGTCCTCCGATGGAATGCATCGTTTAAGGGCTGGCTTTTAAACCCGGGTGGGGATGAATTGAATCCCACAAACCGCAATCATTTGACGTTAAGCAGGCCAATTTGTATTCGCGTGCAAATCGCTAAAAAAAAAAGAAGTTTGAGAGAGTGTGGGGGGCCAGACAGAGATTCACTCCCTGTGTAATTAAATCACGAAAACAATTCCAGCACTTCATCAATTGAAGAAATTATTCATTCGATTATTTTTTTTTTTAATCTACATTCGTCGAATAGAGATTTTTTTTATTTCTCTCTCCGTCTCTCTCTCGTCTTTTAATTAAATTCCATAAAGCTAGAAAATTTACAAATAAGCTCCAAGTTGAACTTTCTCCTTTTTTTTCTTTTGTAAATAAATTATTATATTTTTTTTTATAATAGAATATTTCTACGATTAAAACTTCAATTATTTAAAATTAAATAAGAACACATTTAAAGTTATATTACTAACATAGGCCGTACACAGGAATTTTTAATAGGTGGTCTTTAATACGTATAAATCCAAAGAAAAATACAAAGCAATTTGATTATTAATATGTTCGAAAATAGACCTAGGCCCCTATGTATTGAAAATCAAAATGTACTTGAGCATACTTCTCCATTGGATAATTTATATTTGGAGAATAATGATTAGAGACCGGACAAAAAAGCATAAAAAAATGGAAAAAAAGTGCTTAAAAAAGCATAAAAAACTTGAATAAAAAGTTGTTAAATAAGCATAAAAGTTGAAAAAAAGCATCTCATAAGCAATTTTTACTCATACCAATGGCGTATACAATTTTTTTTTAAAGAAACTAAATTTATTCCGCCCCGCCCTGCAAAAAATTTTGTTTTCGCGGAACCAAATATTTTCACCCTGCGGAAAAAATTTTTTTACAGGGCTATATTTTTTCGCACTGCGGGATTTTTTGAAAATTTTTTTTTAGGGGGGGGGGGGCGGGCCACCTCCCCCCTTATATACGTCCCTGGTGTATGCGTGTGTGAATGGGAAAAAAGTGTATTTTTTAATAAAAAAAAAAAAAAATTATAAATATTCGTAAAATAAGTTAAAATAAGCACGAAAGGGAAAAAAAGCATGAAAACTCACAAAAAAAGCATAAAAAATGCAATCTCAATGCACTTAGTTTTTCCTAATTCGTGTAGAAATTAAATATCTAATGGCTGCTTATAAAATTGAGCAATAAGCATTTTGCTTAAAATCCGGTCTCTAATAATGACCAAGCGAAGTAGTAAGGGAGTATCAAAAATATAATTTATTAAAAAATTTTATTTCTTAAAGTATCTAAAGTTTCGGTGGAAACTACTTATCTTCATCAGTGATTTTTTATACAATCTTCACTGCTGAAAATAAGTTGTTGTTATTGAAACAGCAGATATAAATCTTTACAATAATTTTTTCAATAATAAATTTATATTGAAATATGGCTTTCTAGAAAATCTATAAACTATACGCTAATTAGTTACAATTTTACGTAAACAATAGATGATGATTGATTTTAAGTAGGTGAATTGTCGGCTTATCTCGAATACTATTGTTATAATTTTAATAAAATATTATAATTATCATAAATTAAAAAACCCTCAAATATCAGATATCTATGCTTCTCGTCAGACTAATATTTTCACTCCCCCCCTTCAATACGAGGGTGCTCTGAATAGTTTCCGACCTAACCAAGATACAAGACATTTTTTTTATCAAATTTATTTTTATTTTTCTACATAGTTTATACCAGCCTTTTCCAAACTGGGAGGTGCGGTCTAGTCTAAGGGGAGGTGCGAATATTAACCACAGCGATCAAATTATTGCTAGTATTATAAATATAATAATATTATATAATAATAAGTATATAAATAAGTATAATTAAAAAAAAATATTTTTATATAAATTTATATTTTTTATTTAGGATTAAAATTTTTTTTTTTTATTATTTTATAAAATGGGCAAAAGGGGGGTAGGCGTTAAAATTTTTAAGGGAGGCGTTTTGACATAAAGTTTGGAAACCACTGGTCTTCACACTTCCCCCAGCGAATCTCCCATCTCATCAAGGAGATTATGTAGAAAAATAAAAATAGATTTGATAGAAAAATTTCTTGTATCTTGGTTAGGTCGGAAACCTCTCACACCACCCTCGTAATTTCTTCTCCAAATAGATATTATTCCCAGCTACTTTTTGCCTGTTCTCCACCAGCTAGATCCTTCAAATCTCAACTACTAGACTATTTGTAAATTTATTACTAGGATTTTATTTAAAAACATGAAAATTTGAATATTTTATTTCACTATCAAACAATTCATTTTAAACAATTTTTCGATATTCTCCATCGAATATATAAATTTTTTTTTATTGCATTTGGTTCGAAATATCGAATATAAATCTTTTTGGCGTGAACGCTTAAGGAATATAAAATATTTTTTAATAAACCAAGTGATCCAACAAAGCAGTGTCATTTTGATGAATAATACGACGTCAACACCTTTCCACGAATCGACGGGCATGTAGATGTTGCTCCTATTTGACCGATAGGGCATTAAAGCCTCAACCACCACCAACACATTGGGGATTCATGTCACGTATATATACACACACACACACACACACACACACACACTCATGTAAATTAAATATAAATAAATAAGGTATGTGTTTGTGTTTGTGCGCGCTGGGAAAATAAGCACCCCCGAGGGGTGAATCCTAGACGGTGGGGGTTAATAAACTCGACAAGTTTATCGGCGTCTCGACGCCCGGCGCCAACGCGCGCGCGTCTCGAATCGAAAACACAACCCCCTTCGTTTTCTTTTTTTTCCTTTTTGAGGGGGACCTAATTCTGTGCATTATTTATATCATTTAAAAACATCGGGCGCCCTCAAAAAGCCCCAAAGGAGAGAAGAAGAGAGCCCGAGGGGCACTCATCGGCGTAGACGCTCTTAAAAAGCAACGATTAATTGCTCAAGTCTTTATTCTTCAGGAATTAGTATTTCAAATAAAAAAAAGACCATTAAAAAAACCCTTTTAATAAATATTGATTACTCATTATGGTAAATTCAAAATATGTTTCCTTTATTTTTAAGTTTTAAAACAGATAAAACCGATAATGAGGTAACGCATCTCTAAGTTCGATAAAAACCGATATTTACCGGTAGTAGTTTTTAAATTATATAAATAGCTGGTAATAATATCTATTTGTGATTGGGAGAGAAATTATTGAGGGAGGGGGAAGTGGAAATATTAGGCTGGCGGTGTTTTGAAGCGTGTCTGTGTTCACTTTTAACCATGAAGGCATTGAGCTACGAGGTTGGAATTTTATATTTAAGTTAGACACCCTCCCTGGGGCGTAAAAATAAGCTTTTAATCAAAATCGACTAAAAATTACTAGTGCTTTACTGATGTAGTTTTTCAGTTTTTTCCATTTTCTCAAAATTCGCTCCAACGATATTGATTAAAATTCAAAAAAATTAATTATTTTTTAGATGCTCTTTAAAATGTATATTCTCTGCCTTTTGCCATTGAAATCTTCGGAAGACCACTTTACTCTAGTACACTTCATAGAAAAGATAAGAGAAATGGTTGCCATGGTAACAAAATATAAATATTTTTCCATACTTATAAATTTTACATCTGCAAGATATACCACGTTTTGAGGTTCTCTGAATCCAAAAAAAGTGGTTTTTCGCGACAAAGGCTGTGAGACCGGTCGGCTTGCTTTTCTCTCGGTCTTATTTTTTATAAATTAATTTTGCCATCCCCACATAGGGATAATGCCAAGATAGAAGAAGAAAAAGAAGGAGAATGGTCAACGTTAAATAAACTAAATTTTTTAAACTAATAATTATATTTACGATTCAATAAACTTTTTTTACCATTTGGGAAGATAATTTAATTCAATAGCTGATTGTAGCCTCCACCCCTTCGACCTATAATTTAATTGTTAATGTCTCCCATTGTTTCCCCTGCACTGGGCGCCATCCCTCCCTTCAGCCGGCTGACTGGACTAGTTCTCCCCTCCTCACCCAGTTGACTGGACCACTGGCCACCATCGTGGCCAATGATTCTGCATCGCATTTACTCTCCCTTTCTAGAAATTTTTAGTATTTATTACTTAATTTTTACTTTTTTAAATCCAAAATTTTACTGATTTATTGATAAATTAAACTTTATTTGCATATTAATGATACTACATTAAACTAAACTGATGCAGGCTTCTGATGGCTTCAAGTCTAGTTTGAATCTCCTATCCATGATGGGTTTTAATCAGTGCTGTTTATCATTCGGATGGTTCTTTTAAGAGGAAAAATTCTTGAAAAAAACTTCTAAACTTTTATTTAGAAAAAAGAATGGGTAAGAAGGAAAAAAAAAGTAGGACGTCCTGTTGGTGGCGACTTCAGGATATCCATGATTATCTAGTGTAGTAAAGAACTTCTTTACCTGCTTTTCTGACACTTCCATGAGAGCTTCCGCCCTAAGTCCAACTCAGATGATTGAATTGTTTATCCCTGGCGATGGGACGATGGGACGTAACGTTTGTTTTCAACTCGCTCAATGTCGGTCATATTTATTAATTAAAGATATATTTTAATTAATTAAAGATATATAATAATCTATATATAATTCGCTAATGTCCGTCCGTCTGTCTCTCTGAATGTCTCTCCGGAATAATAATAATTTTCTTTTCATAATTAAGAAGAAAAGGCGAGGGACCGCCGCAGGCGGGCCCGAGCCAGCCGGTGGGGTGTTCAGGGGGGCGAGATCCCTCGACTAAGCGCAGCTAGTATAAATCAAAATTCAATACGATTGCATTTCAATTTTCCATTGAAAATATAGAGGACACTTTTGTTTTTTAAAGAATTTCTCTCATTAAAATTTCAATTAAAAATTGAAACAAATAAAAATTACTCTACTGATGGCTTCGTTATTATTATTAAACAAACGGATTATGGTCATTCATTAGCGAGGCATGTTTCCCAACAGAAAAATTAATTCCAATTTTAGAAAAACATTCATTAAAATTTTCTGACTTTTTGCAAAATTCATTAATTTTTCTACAAAAATAATTTTTTGATAAATCAATACACGAGACTAAATTGTTTGTCTATCTATGTGGACGGTCAATGAGGCTAAATTATACCAAGTGGAGTAAAAAAAAAAAATAAAATAAATAATAATATTAAACATAAATTATACTTATGAATAAAAAAATGTAAAATACTGTAGGATTCAAATTATTTTGATTTTCTCTAAAATAGTGTACAAAATACGATTATATTGCCCAACTAGTTAAAAAAAACTTCCTCGATTTATGACCCACGTCATTGGACCAATGTCTTGATTTATTTTTGAATTTTTAGCAAATATATCAATGCCCTCGGGCCTTGGTATAGTGATTAGCGTGCTGGCCATTGTATCATGGGTTGCGGGTGCGCATTCCGTCCCAGGCGATAAGATTTATCTCATTTGAATTGAATACCATTCAATTGAAATAAATGGGACGGTGACTAAATGGCCTCCGATGCCGATAAACACCTTAAACGAATTAAAAAATATATGTATATACGGTATAATTTATATTAATTTTAGCAATCGAAATGTCCATGAATCTAACAGCTGCTTTTATTATTATTTACATATCTTAAATTTTTTTTTATATTCGCACATGCTATTTACTTTTCTCAAGGAGTGAGTTTATACAATATAAGATGATATTTTATTATTTATTTTATATCATGGACTTTCAGAGACATTTTTTTTTCGATCGTTTTTTTTTTTAGGAGTGGAATCAAAGCATATACTAGGATATATTTTATCAGCTGTAGCTTTTCAGCCAGGCATTATTTGTATATTTGTATATTACTTAGCTCGTGGCTAATCGGATAAGCTGCGGATTACTAGAGGAGCTATACAACAACTCGGGTTCAAATCCCACTTGCCGTGAAAATTTTCAATTACCCTGAATCTCGTATACATGAATTTATATTGAATTTTAAATTTCGTTGACTTATGGGCTCTCTCAAATAAATGATTCAATTACAAAAACTATAAGACTCTATTTTTCTTTTAAATTCAATTGAAGCTTTTTGTATCGATGTCGGCATTTTTTTTGTTTTTAATTAAATGCTTTTTATTTAACTTACTCTTTCAAAATCACTAACTTGAGTCTTTGTTTAAGTCACTTCCCGATGAGCTAGAGGTGTGAAATTTGATTATTTAAGGGTCATTTTGTGACGCAAATAGTGAGTGGTTTTGACAAAAATTGACCAAACTGATTTGGTACTTTATTTCAGGCATCCTGCCTTCTTTTTTAATACTCTATAATAAAAAATACTAGAAAGTTTAAAATAAAAATATAATAAAAAAAACTTAAAAAAAAAATGCTTTTATTTAAATTGAACTAAAAAGAGAGGTGTTGTTTAATTGTTCTTGTTAAAATTGCTGAATATTTATTACTTAGAATAAAAGCGTGAGGCGCTTCAAAGTGATTCCGAGGCTCTAAGTATATACAATTCTTAGCTAATCAATGTGCGCCCACGCTTTTATTTTAAGTCATAACTCTTCAACAATTTTAGCGAGAACAATTAAATTATTTCCTCTTTTTTAGTTCAATTTAAATAAAAGCATTTTTAATTTTAATTTTTTTTTATTATATTTCAAATTAAATTCTTTACAAATTAAACTTATTAAGTTAACATCACAAAATCAACTTATATCCTCATATAACTAATTATATGAAAAAATTCATTTTTTTAAACTGAAGGTTAAGCGTGTTCTTGTTTACTATATCGACGATTTGCTATCATCCGTTTGATAATTTACTAGATGACTAGA